>CM046871.1:23501911-23523427 GCA_025617745.1 Heliocidaris erythrogramma | reverse complement strand
AAGTTAGGTGATTCATTACCCAATATTGGGTAAGATGCGGAATTCCTTGAATATGCAATTACACCTTCCGTTGTGCCAGCTCAGAAAAGGAGAATCGCTCACTATCAGAGTAAGACTTACTAGTACTTAGGTGATATCTGACCCACTGTTGTGTGATTCGATGTCTACTGATCGCACAATTGCAAGAACGTCGAACGTACAATCCCGGGGGGGGGGGGGGCACTCACATATATGGGTGTACACATGCGCGTCCAAAAAGGGGTCCTTTTTTCAGGTGGAACGCGTAACGCGCATTACGCGTCCAAAAAGGGGTCCAAAAACGCTGATTTTCAACAAAAAGGGGTGCTTTTGACTAATCTTTTGACTTTTCTAGGGGGGTTGGATGATGAAAAACCGCGCAAAAATCCTTGTTTTGGGGTCTTTTTTCATCCAAGTATAAAACCTGTTTAGGGGGTACTTTGAAAACCCATGGACACGCATGTGTACACCCATATATCTGAGTGCCCCCCCCCCCCCCCCCCCCGGCGTACAATGCACGCAATATGATGCAAACACGTTGGTATGATGCATGCATGCACATGCTGCATGTGCGGTCGAACGCGACATCGACATCCTATAATTTACTTCGACGCTGGCCTGTGCACCGGATCATGGACATCGCCACTCGTCTTCGACAGTGGGGGATGACAGCAGAGGTCAT
The DNA here is from genome assembly GCA_025617745.1 of Heliocidaris erythrogramma. Taxonomy (NCBI): domain Eukaryota; kingdom Metazoa; phylum Echinodermata; class Echinoidea; order Camarodonta; family Echinometridae; genus Heliocidaris; species Heliocidaris erythrogramma. The sequence goes on along the minus strand of CM046871.1, from coordinate 23,522,727 downwards.
TGCTGCATTCGAATGTGTGTTTTTAAAAACTTTTTCTGGGCATCCTGGGCCTGGGGGGTGTGGGTTTTGGACGTCGGCGAACCCAGTGTTCAACGCGGTATGTGGTGGCTGCGCAAACGAGGCCATGCAGGCCCGGCCATGGCGGCCGGTCGATCGGGTCTGCATGCAAAGCCTATGGTAGGCTATTCCTACATGCAATCCAGCAGTTGATTCCACACCATGCACGTGAACAAATAGCCTTTTGACAAGGCCTCGTGACTTGGCTATTTTCCTTGTCATGCTGTGCCTGAGATGAGACTAGCCGGCGACGAAAAGAATCAACACGGCCCAGGTGAACGCGCGATCGAGCGACTTTAGTCGCGAGGCCTTTTGGAACCTGGGTTTCCATCGTCCGATATGAATTATTCACGAGTTGACATTCGTATGCTAACACGCCTACCGAGGATTATCGACCAATCACAACGGTATCTGCGGGGCTTGCTTTCCATGATTGATGTAGCTTGCACGGGCCGCAGCGTCGGGTGCCGAGCGAGATAACTAGCTGAGATGAAGGCGAATTTGCATACCAAATTTATGCTGACGTCATGCGAAGATACGTTCGCTTATTGGCTCCTACCTATAAGGTAGCAGATCCTCGCTAGGAACAAAGGATAGCATAAGAAATACAGGCCAGGTTCCAAAAGGCCCTCGGACTCACGTCGCTCGATCGCGCATTCACCGGGCTGGGCGGCTAGTCTTGTTATGCAGCCACTACTAGCTTACTTGCCGAGAAAAATAGCCAAGTCACGAGGGCCTTGTCAAAAGGCTAATGAACAACATGAACAGCATTTATGTAATGTACAACACAGCACACCTGCATGCAAAATAATATGAAAAGTATATTTTACCCAATATTGTGTGAAAAGTGAGCATTTTTGTAAATGCAGATTTAACCTTTCTATATAAAACACTTTGTACATCTCTTGTGCAACAATGAAGCACATTTGTTGACTACTTTTTAACACAACCTAGGATGTGTAAAGTTTGATATCATCAACATGCATGTTCCCTTTTTACCCTTCTGTTGGGTAAAATATTACCTTCCAGGTTGTGCGAAGTATGTGACACATATATCAGGTAAAATCCCACGCATTTGTTAGGTATTTTTATACACAACCTAGGCTGTGTAAAAGTTTACACCATTAACATGCATGTTCCCTTTTTACTCTCAAAAAGTGTACGTTTTTACACAATATTGAGTATTTTGTTTTAGAGTGTAACGAATGAAATACCAAGAAACAACTTATTTAAGTCGTTTATGTCTTAAATCATTGTAATCAAATTAACTACTTATTTCCAGAAGATTTTTGTTCATGTTGATAGATGCCCAATAGTCTCTGCAATCAAAATGCCACTAACAAAACAAATTTTTCTTCTCGCTTGGGCGAGCACTGACTCTTTTGTCCAGAGTGTGAAAAAAGACTTGCTCCTAATTGAAAGAAGAGGGAAAATCAAACCAGCAGTCTGAATAATTCCTCCAATTCAAACAAATTGCTCTTTTGCATCAATTTATGATTGAGGAATTTTGTGTCAATTTTCTATCACAAATTTGGTATGCAAAATTTGTGTGTTCGGAACAACACCCTCCAGCACCCTATAAAATTTAATTATTTCGTTGCTTTATGCATGGGTGAGAATTAATAATTGTGCAATTATTTCAAGATCTTTTAAGCACAGTATTCACAATTCACAGACACATCAAATCCATATGCCAGTCATTCATTCAAGAAGAAAAGATCATTCTATCAATCAATCAAACATTCATCAACCCATCAATACATCAACCAATAGATCAGTCAATCAATCAATGAATCAGTTAGTCATTCAACCATTCTGCCAGTCAGTCAATCAATTAATCGATTTATCAATTATTCAGTTAATTGCTACGGCAATAAAATCATTGAAATTATGATAGACAATTGCACAAAAATGACTAGACTGTCATAACACTATAATTACAAATCTATGGCAAAGAGCAATTTGTTTGAATGGGAGTACTTATTTCGACTGCTGGTTTAATTTTCCCTCTTCTTGTAATTTGACGCAAGTCATTTTTCACACTCTGGACCAAAACAGTCAGTGTTCGCCCAAGCAGGAACATAATTTTTTTTTTTTCCGGCACTTGATAGACGAGATTATTGGGCATCTATTGACATGGAAAAATATATATATTTTGAAATGTAATTGTGACAGATTTTTCCTAAGTGTAACTTTTTTTGCTACGCACTGTACAGAATATATCTAACTTATAACATTGTATCAGGGGTAGGGACAGGACACCAAACCACCAAAACTTGCTATCTTTGCACAAGTTATGTCAATAATATTTCACAGCAACATGTGAAACCAATAAATGTTGCATTTTGATTTCCTCCCCTTCAATTATACAATTTGGTATCCAATTGAATAGACATTTCTCAGTATTGTACCTTTTTTTTTGCATTAAAGAATGAAATCTAATGAATTTTGAGGAATGGAAATGACATTTGTGTTATCCATGCATATGTGTGTGAAGGATGATATGTAAGCCATCAGTTCAAAACAACGCTAGAATATATTATTGAATTTCAAAATCCACCAGTTTAGTATGAAGTTTGGCTTATCCTGTTTAGACCCCATTAACAATGTTATATGGTGAAACAAGAAAATTATAACTAATTTTGTTATTTACTAGATAAATCTATGTATCTACCTATTTGCTAGTTTCCCAAACTATGCCGTCAATCGAGAAAAACTAAGTCAGAAACGCGCATGCCCCTGCATCGATTTATCTAGTAAATAAAAAAAATAGTTATAATTTTCTTGATTTACAGCAATAAATCGATGTATCTACCTATTTGCTAGAATAGCACGGATAAAAACCCGGGTGGCATGTCCCAGGACGGGAAGAACGAACGCGGGGCAGGAGTGAAGACGAAAAACAGCTGTCAACCCAGAGGTAGCAAAACCAACCTCACCCGAAGGATCACCCTTAAAAAAGAAGGATGTGAAGAGGAAGGGGAATGCCAAAGGCAGCCCGCAAGATATCTTCCAAAGGAATAACCTGGAAAAACGCCCAGGAAGTAGTAAACTCCTGGTTCGTACGCTCTTGGAGGACTCTCAAACAGAAGAGCCTCCGAACCCGCAGCTTGTATAGCCTCGACAATCCAACGGGAGAAAAAGAAAGAGCTGATCATCCTTACAAAAGACCTTAGTCCTATCCAAGTGCCATTTGGGAGCCCTAACAGGGCACCAAGACTTACCCTCTATGACAGAAGAGAATTCTGACAGAGGACTCAAGAACACTCCGATCGAGCCAGAAGAATCCGTCGGATTCTTGGCAAAAACGAAGGTCGAGGGACAAGACGAACACCCTGCCTTTCCATCTGATATGCTCGGGCGCCGTAGAGAGAGAGCCTGAAAAGTGCTTCTCCTCTGCCCAGAAGCAAAAGCGACCAGAAAGGCGGTCTTAATCGAGAGATGGTGTATCGACGCTTAGCACAACGGCTCAAGGGGCAGTTTGGCCAAAACGTCCAAAACAAAAGGAAGGCTCCACGCAGGAGTCAACTGGCTATTCGCTGGTCGATGTAAAAGGAACGACCTCAGCGAATAGGTCAAGAAGGGAGGGTTCGAAAAATCCGAACCAACAGAGAAACCAAGGTGAACCGCCGCAAAAGCTGAACGGTATCCACGAATGGTAGAGGGAGATCTACCCCTATCGAAAAAAGGGGGATCAAGAATTCGCAAAAACCGAGGCAGAACGGGGGGAAAATTCCCGTCTCACCACCCCAAGCACGGAACGCTTCTAACCGCGAGTTGTAAACAGCTCCGGTAGATTCTCTTCTACTCTGGACTATGAACTGGGAGGCTCTCTCTGAGAGTCCTACAGTCCTCGCATCCTCCCCGACAGAGGCCAGGCGGACAAAAACAGAGCTGCTGGACGAAGGTGGCCGAGCGTCCAGCAGAGACAGAAGAAAGAGGAAAAACCAGGTCTCCTCGGCCTGCAAGGTGCTATGAGCAGAAAACACGCCCGATCCTCCTGAATTTTCCCCAGGACCTGAGGAATAAGGAGACTGGCTGAGGGCGTAACCCCGGATGTTCCCCTACAGAAGGGAGAACGCATCGAGGGCCCAAGCTTCCGGAGCCCGCACTCGAGAGCAGTATCTCGGGAGGCGACCTAGAGGGACCCAGACCGAACGGAGGTAAACAAAGACCTCTGGATTCAGTGTCCACTCGGAGGGAAGGCACATGCCCCGGGACAGAAAATCTGCAATCAGATTGTCCTGGCCGGGAGCATAAGAGGCGATCGGGAATTACTCGGTGAGACCGACACCACCTCCAAAGCTTAGCGGTCAGATCGTTCAGAGTAACGGAACGAGTCCCGCCTTGTCGGTTGATGTAGGCAGCAACAGAGGTGTTGTCCGTCAAAAACAGGACGGAGCGACCTATAATCATGTTCCCGAAAGACGGGAGACATGAAGACTGCCATCAACTCCATTGATGTAGGGCAAGGTGCACAGGTGTGACCAGTCCCCCGAGACCACCTGATCCGAAACAAGGGCCGCCCCACCCCAGAAGTGAGGCATCCGTCTAGATGTTGACTGACGGAAGGGGCGTGCGAAGAGACCTGCTTTGGTCAGGGGGATAAGCAGGTGTTTGATTCCCTCGTGAGAGGAATCCACACCTTGAGAGAGTCTACACTGGGCTTGAAAAACTTCAGAAGAAGTTGGAATGGCCTCATATGAAGCCGACAGTCTTGGAGGACATCCACAAGGCTCGATAAGTGGCCCAAGAATTGGCGCCATCGGCCTGCCCGAACTCGACGTAAGAGACGAAAAGATCGAGCTAGTAAGACAATCGCTTGAACCTTCTCCCGACTAGGGCGGGCAACCTGGTTCACGATGACTAAATCCTCACCCAGGCGAAAGGGCCTGCGGGTAGGAGTCGACTCCGACTTGTCCCAGCGGACTATGAACCCTACTCTCTGTGTGTACGGAGAAGTAGGTCCACGTGAGACTGAAGGACGGACACAGAGCTCGCCACCAGGAGCCAGTCGTCCAGATAAGTGAAAAGTCTCAGACCGCGATCCCAAAGAAAGCGGCTAGGGAAGAGACTACTCGAGTAAAACTTGAGGTGAGGGTTTCCGGCCGAAAAGTAAGGCTCTGAAACCGGAAAGTTTCGCCTTGAAAGGTGAAACCTAGCATGTATCGGTACATGAAAGTAAACATCATTCAAGTTCACCGAAAAACCACGTCTGACGGCGATAGCCGGAAGAATCGAGGCCAAGGTTTCCAAGCGGAAACGCTCCCTAGGTATGAAGGTATTCATGACCGTCATATCCAGACCAATCTGAGTTTCCCCGAGCTATTGGGGAAAAACAAGGATAGGGGAGAGCCACCGATGAGGGTGTCTCGTACCCCGTCAATCACGCCCTTTACCAGCAGCTCTTGAATCTCTGTGGGGATGTGCTTTAGAAAAGGGGGGCGAGAGTGTAGGAGGGTTGTGAATCGTGGGCCGAATCACGGCCCCGAACGCGACCTCGGGCCTTCTTCCTACTACGAGGAGAAGGCCCCGCCTTGGCTCCAAACGAACGTGGAGCACTGCGCTGAACTAGCGGTGTACGAGTGGGCTGAAAGCCGAAAGTGACACCGCGTCTAGGAGGTGGAACGTTAGCCTGAGCCTGCGACTTCGGAGCCGTTTTAGGACTTAAGGCGTATGGAAGTTCCGCCTGCTTGACGCAACTTCAAGCTGGATCGTTTCAGTCACCCTACCTCCAAAGAGGTGTTGACTGGAGTGGGGAACACTGACCAACAGGGCAGTTATGACCCTCTAACAACAGAATGTCCGACTCAGACATCTGGAGTTCCTGGCCCCTATCCCGAAGGGAAAGGAGCGTACCCAAGTAGGTAGTCAGTCTCAGGCCAGACCTGGAATGGACTTCCATCAGGTTCGGGAACTTCTCCGCTTTGGTGTAACTCGTACTCTAAGTTGACACCAAGCCTTCCACCTCATGAATGAGGTCACTGGAACAAGACTTTCTCGTAAAGAATCGAGAGTGTCTTGCTGGGAGAAGGTGAAATCCCTGGCCAAGGGGACGAGCCTTACCAAGAAAGGAAGGAGGCTGAGAAGCAAAGTCATTGTAGACTCGCTTAAGTCCTCCGTAAGAGGGATGCCCTTGGAGGGACGCTCACCTTTGGAAAAGGAGAGACGGATGTCCCGAATCGGCCCGACTCAGTAAATACGTGTCGGGAAGATATTTCTCCAGCAGGGCTTGAGTATCTACCGCCAGGGACCGAAAGTTCTGGGGTGTAACCTCAGCCTGTGAAGAGGCATCATCCTCCGAGAATCTCGACTGCGAAGCCTGATCCCAAGAGGGATGGTTTAGGCAGTCCCAGGATTCCTCCCCAGGCGGAGCACCAAGTGCCGCTAGAAGGGGAGCAGCCCCGACCGGACGATCAAAGCTGAACGTGGTCGGGAGGCGCCCGAGGGGGGCGGCAAGACTCCTGTGTGTTGGAAACCAACAGCACTGAGCCGGATACCTGAGCAGAGGAACCGGATCCCAATCCACTGGATGCAGTGGTGGATAACCAAGGGAAAACAGCGTTCCTAGCCGGATAACCGGTAAAACCGGGTTCGGGACCCGGAAAACCGGTATCCGATCCAGAACCGGTATCCGAACCGGATCCGAAACCGGACCTGGGTCGGGACGGGTACCGGGGGGCGTTTCATGAAAGGACTTGTCAGATATTTTATCCGACAAATTTGCTCTCAGCCAATCAGATGCAAGGATTTCAAGTAGCTTATAACAGTTGTCGGATAAAATATCCGACAACTTCCTTTCATGAAACGCTCCCCAGGTATGCCCCCTTACCCCTTGGGGGGAGGGGTTGGAGTCAGGCGTGGTGGGGGGTACGGACACAGAGTCTGACCAACCACTCCTCTCCACAATGATTTCCAGATAATTCAGAAGTTCATGGGAGACGCCCGACTCAGAAGAAGTAGTCGCCCCCTTGGGGCTAACCCTCTTCTTCTTGCCCCCCCCCCCCCCCTGACACATGAGGTGAACACACAGTCGATGTCAAGGGGAGAGAGTCCGCCCCGCCGGCTGGCTGGGCAGTACTCAGGCGCTTACGTTTCTTGGGCAGGTGAGCATGTTACCGCTCCCTTTACCCATTTGAAACGGGCGCCGCTTCCGTAGTAAACCCTGTACTGGGTACAATAGGAAGATCACGACTCTCTTTACTCTTTCCCGCCTTGCTTGGATTAGAAGCGTGCGGAGAGACAAAAAGAGCCGACCCCTGAGCGAACATACCTATGGCTAGGGAGCGAGGAATGATGCTCGAGCGAGACGAACTGTGGGTTGGGATACCACCCACAGTTTTATCGGTGAGAGGTATTGGCCTAAGGCACTCACTCCCACCGTTATACAAGTCTCTATCTTCGAGAGAGGTATTGGCCGAGTCCCAGCACTCACTCTCTCGGTTTATCCCGCATGAGTTGGTCGTCAAAACAGACGACGAACTCATCACGGGGCGAGCCGTACACGAGGTGGGCCCTAACTTACCTTAGTCGAAGCTCCGGGGAAGATAACATTGGTGCGAGATGAAATCTCGCAGCCAACCCTCCCAAGGCTAGGCGAGTCCCCTTATAAGTAATAAATACTGGGGAACGCCAGCCATAGACGGAGACTTCGACATGGCTGAAAATAAAGACAAGCAAACAAATATAGAAAACTATATAAAGTAATAAAATTATTATTATTACAAACAATATAGATCTATATAAAAGGTAACAACCAACTCACAATACGGAGTGGGAATAAACTCCTATTACGGAGAACACAACGTTTTGATAAGACCTCTTGTCTAAGCGCGTTGAATCAACCACCTACAGACACGGGGGGGGGGGGGGAGCCCGACACAGTGTACTAGTACACCGTCTGTGAATAGTGCCCCGAAGGGGAAGAAAAACGGCAAAGTAATTTGATTAAAATACCGTGAAGGAGGTTGACTCAGGAAAAATCCGATACACCAAAATGAGTGTGAAAACTTGGTGAACGGGATTTTTATTGCGAAAAGCAACCAAAAACGCTTTTGGAGGTAAAAATCTCGCAATCTAGGTTAAGACTTAGCTTCAAAGATGTCACTTCTCTAACGGGCGAGAACGGAAGAGGAAGAGCATGGCGGCTGCGCGATCATATAGGTAGACGGGGAGAGCGCGCGCGCGGGCAGGGGCATGCGCGTTTCTGACTTAGTTTTTCTCGATTGACGGCATAGTTTGGGAAACTAGCAAATAGGTAGATACATCGATTTATTGCTGTAAATTAACCAATGCACTATAACAAACGAGAAGAAAAAATATTACAATCTGTCTCAAATGCCAATTTCACAATTATTTTCTAAAAGTGTGTAATTGCCTCAGGCAGAAGATTCTGTGATCGGTTTCTCTGAAAAGGACACATGACACAGTTTTATTTAATACTTTAAAAAGCCACATACAACTGCATATATACACATGTACATGTATATCTTTTAAGTTATTGATTGTAACAATAGAAACAACAAAATGAAATTTTGTTACGTTCTAAAATAGTCACTTTTGAGGTACCTAAACCTTCATATTTCTATCAAGTCTGGGTATAAAAGGTACTGCTCTGGAATGGTTCAGTTCATATTTGTCTGGACATTCACAGATGGTAGTTGTCAATGGGTCAACATCTATACCCATGCCATTAACTTGCGGTGTACCACAGGGCTCTGTGGGAGGGCCAACCCTTTTTTCGCTCTATTTAACACGGTTGCAATTTCTCTTTCAAGAATATTCAGTAAAATACCATATTTACGCTGATGACATACAGATTTATGTTTCTTTTCCTCATAACCAAGCTACAGATGCAATCAACAACTTAGAATCCTGTATACATGACATCGACATTTGGATGCATTCAAATTCCTTACAGTTAAATCATGATAAATGTGAATTCATGCCTTTTGGATCTAAAGCCCAGTTAGACAAAGTTAATATAACTTCAATTTCTGTTTGTGATAAAACCATTTCTGTTTCTGAATCCTGCAGAAATCTTGGGTGTAATTTTTGATGCCCAAATGTCGATGTCGAAACAGATTACAAATATTTGCAGTTCAGTTCGCTACCAGTTGCGTAATATTGGTTTCATTCGAAAATATTTGACTCAGTCCGCTACATCGAAATTGGTTCATTCTTTGATTTCATGACGATTTGATTTCGGCAATAGTCTTTTGTATAGTTTACCAGATTTTCAACTTCACAAACTGCAAAAACTTCAAAACGCAGCAGCACGTATCGTTACCCATACTACCAAACGCGATCATATAACTTCAATTTTACAGTGTCTCCATTGGTTGCCCGTGAGGGAGCGCATTGTCTTTAAATTGCTTCTCTTCGTTTTTCATATTGTTAACGGTACGGCCCCAAAATATAATTTGGATTTGTTACATAAATACGTTCCTTCACGTACCCTACGCTCATCTGATACAAATTTACTGCGGGTTCCATTGTCTAGGAAAAAGTGGGGGGATCGGGCCTTTGCTCATGCGGGGCCCGTTCTGTGGAACGCTCTTCCTAATACTATCAAAAAATCAAAATTCTTTGAGCTCCTTCAAGGGCAACATAAAGACATATTTATTCAATGGTGCTTATTGAACACAGACATCTCACTTTTTATCTCGTAAACTTCTTTTCAATTCATTGCTCTGAAGCGCCTTGAGCATTTAACTAAAATGGATAATGGCGCTTTAGAAATCGCATGTATTATTATTATTATTATTATAACTTCGAAAATACTCAATTATTCATGAAATGTTTGGGGTTATTAGCTCTTTGCACTAATCATTAGTAACTAAAGCCGAGCACATGCAGAGTCATATTAGATTTAGAGAAATACTGCCAAGTTTTTATTACAAATACTTCAAGGACATTACATTAATTATAGGGAGACTAACCCAAAGTTGAGACCTCATCATACAAGGACAAACAAATATTTTCCCCAGGCCTCCACAATTCAATCAGTGTGTATGTGTGTGGGGTGCCTGGGGTCCACATCCCCTCTATAATTCCCTGACAAGCAACAAAAAAAAAGGGTTTCGTTCTAAAAGGGGGGGGGGGGTACAATGCATACTATTCTTCCAAGAATCCGCCACTGGCCCAGACAACGCAATACAAGTCATGTATGTGATTTTTTGTTTATCCTTTGCCTCTGTTCTTTAACCACAGTACAGTGCATTCCAGAAAAAACGAAACTGCGATTATCTTAATCACAATTATGATTTATAAATGACACATATTTGTAAAGCATGGATCCTCTTATTTCATTTGATACCTCTCATATGATACATACTTCACACATGAGTGAATGAAGACAATATGAAGCAGGGCTATTAAAAAAAATCGTTTGGCCAACGATATCTGAATTTCAAAGAGATAATCACATTTGTAGAGAGTTCATTTCTTGCCATTTCTTATGTGACACCTCAATCGGGAGAAATGAGCCAGGGATGGCAAAGTTCTGTTGGTGTAAAATGATGCTTGCATTTCCATAATTTATTTAAGGCTCCAAGATCGTCTCCATTTTGTTACCAGAAATACACGTTGCTGTTAACTGCGCGGTCAAGTAGGTTAATGAAAACGTACTTCACTATCAATTAGCTTTTATCATTTTGTAATCACCACTCCATTTTATTGACGATCAGCCATGCATGAGGTCTTTTGTCTTGTTTGTTATTGCTAGAACAGGCAGTCAGTGCAAACGGATTCGTTTAATAAATCATGGACATGAAAGCATCACTTTACACCAACAGAGCTTTGTCATACCTGGCTAATTTCCCGATTGCATGGATTGAGGTGTCATATGAAATGGCAGAAAATAAACTTTCCAGAAATGTGATTATCTCTTTGAAATTTAAATATCGTTGGCCAATCGACTTTTTGTAGCCCTGATTCATATTGTCTTTATACACTCATGAACGAAGTATGCATCAAATGAAAGAGGAGGATCCGAGCTTTACAAATATGTGTCATTTATTAATCATAATTGTGATTAAGATATGATTAAACAGCAGTAAATCTTTGTTTCGTTTCTTTCTGGGACGCACTGTAGTTAAATTGCTTCTTTATGAATAGTCCAGAAAAACGTCTATACTTACATTACTGTACATTCAGTACATTTCCAGTTCACCACGTAACATAACAGTTGGCCACGCAGACATGCTAGTCTGTCCACATTTGTTACGTTGTGAGCTGAAAATGTACTGAATGTATTTGTAAGTATACATTTTTCTGGGACTGTCTCTGTTATACATAGATAAGCAATTTTCACTATAGCGGCTAATGAACAGAGGCAAAAATACAAGGTCACATACATGACTTGTATTGCGTTTTCGGTCCACATGTTACATACGTTACCCCCAAAACAGGAAATGTGACCAAAAATTGGAGAACACACTATTAATGTAAAATATATGGAAAATATTATCTCTCCAACCCAAAATCAAAACATTAATTTCTTTCAAGGTTAATCGTTCTGATAAAAATGAAATTGAGATAATATTTTATCAAATTATTCCCGTAACGGTGGAAATGCCCATCTCTATCTTTCCCAAAAGCCCTCCACTACCTAGTTAGCAGGTATCAGTTTGGTAGAATCATAGTCTGTGTGAGCCTCATCCAGTGGAGCTGGAGCTGCTGTCGCTGCCATTCGCCTGGGATAGGATGTCCGCGATGTTTGAACTTGCTGTTGCCTGGTATACCCGTGGAATGATACTCCTTAATGCTCCTGTTAAGAGAGATAAGATCAAGCTTATTTAATGTTTTTTTGTTTTTGTTTTTGTTTTTTTGTTTTTGTTTTGGGTTTTTTTTTTGGGGGGGGGGGAGGGGTTGTGAGTGTGTGTGTATAATGGTACTATTTACTACATGTACTTATCACTTTCCTTCATATGATTCAGTGGCAGCAATTTATTGAGGGTTTTTGTTTTTCAGTAAAGTCATGTTTAAATTTCTTTGTGTACATGGTGTTATAAATTTAGTCTATAATGTGTTTTATTTTTATATTTTTTTATTAATTTATTTATTCCTGCATGTTTCACAATAATCAGTTTCATACATACAAACTTTGAAAATAGAAACACACAGAGGTCTGGCAATATAAGCTGGACGCTTGAAGTGTTGCCATACCTAAGATCTTACATATTTCATACATTCTTAAAAGTAAACATAGATTAATAGATTAAATACAAAAAAAAGTGCAAATATAATACACTATATTCAGATACAAATACAGATAAAGAATAAGACTGAAATCTCTACAGTACGTTCTAGAGCAGGAAAAATGTAGCAGACATGATAAAAGGTGCAGTCCATCCATACTGAAGGAGAAACAGAGAGAAGAGAGAGAGAGAAGAAAACGTAAGACAAGCAAGAGAGAGGGGGAGGGAGAGAGAGAGAGAGGGCGTGGGAAGATGCCCTAATTAACAATACCACTGCGCATAATTACATATGATGGCAAATTATACATGTATACATATTATATAGAATATATACAATCATAATATAATTAAGTACACGCTATGTTCAGGGGAATTAACAACCAACTAATAGAACAAATATCTTAAATAAAATTGTTTGCAATGAGCATGCGCTTGACTGCATTTTTTAAAAGAGTAAATTGTAGGCAAATTACGTGTTTCAATCAGTAAAGAATTCCAAACGTCCGGACCAGTATGTCTCACTGATTTATGTGCCAATACTGTGCGTGGATTAAACAAGTGCAAGTTTGCCGCTTGTCTCGTCGAATAAGAGTGAATAGCATTGTTTTCCATGAACATGGAAGAAAACGAGGCAGGTAAAACATTAGTACTATAACGATACATAAATAAAGAGGTTTGAAGAAAATTAATTTCACCGACTTTAAGGCATTTAAACCTAGCAAACAGAGGATCTGTGTGTTCACGATAACCAACCCCAGCACAAATTCTTAAAGATTTTTTTTTGTAACAGATGAATGTCACTTGTTACACTCTTTGACACTGCCCATAGAATATTACAATAAGAAATATATGGCAAAAACAAGGTATTATATATCATCAATAATATTCTGTCAGACACAAGATATCTTACTCTATATAAAATCCCAATACTCCGAGAAATTGGAGACATTATACTGTTCCGGTGGTCATCCCAGTCTAGCTTTTCATTAAATATGAACACCCAGGAACTTAGTACAAACCTTCCTCTCCAATTCCACATCATCCAGTCTAAGTACTAATTGTTGCTCATTGCAAATCTTCCATCCCTTAAAATGAATATAGTTTGTTTTTGATACATTTAAAGCTAACAAGTTACTTCGAAACCATTGTGTTAACTTAGGAAGCTCAATATTAATTCTAGTCTTGACTGTGTGTATATCACGGTGAGAGAGGAAAACGCTTGTATCATCTGCGAATAATATATATTGCAAGGCTGTAGATGCATTACATATATCATTAACATATATAAGAAACAATAGAGGCCCTAGAATAGAACCTTGAGGGACACCACTTTTTAAAACAAGAATATCAGAGTTTACAGAATTATGACATGTATATTGTCTTCTGTTAGATAAATAACTAGAAAACCATCGCAGAGCGATACCCCGTACACCATAATGTTCCAGTTTACACAACAAAATTGACTGGTCGAGAGTGTCGAAAGCCTTACTCAAATCCATAAATACTCCAACCACATGCTGACGATCAGCAAGGGCCTGAGACACACGCGCGGTCATAAAATTTCAACAATGCAAGGTCAGTTGAATGTGATTTACGAAACCCATACTGGTCTGGATTGAGCAACTCATGCTTCTCCTAGAATGCGTATAGCCTATTATAGACAACCCTCTCTAATAATTTTGAAAAGGTTGGCAAAATTGAAATTGGTCTATAATTGCAGATATTCATAACATTATCTTTTTTATGAACAGGAACAACTTTAGCAAGCTTTAAAGAAGAAGGAAATACTCCAGTTACCAGTGAGAGATTACAAATGTGTGCCAGGGGAACCAAAATCAGACCAATGACCCGTTTTATGAAGGAAGTACTTATCTCATCATGCCAACAGGAGTTACTATTTTTCAGTGATAATACAATATCGAGTATTTCCAAAGAATCCACAGGCTTTAAAAAGAGAGATGCCTGGGAGGGATTAACAAGGTATTCCTTGTAATTTGTTCCACAGGTATCTATTTTCTTTGCTTGATTAAGCCCAATATTAGCAAAATACTCATTAAACATATTGGCAATATCTTTCGGGTCAACAATTTCTTTATCATCTTTTACAATTTTATGAGGAGCTTCCATTTGGTTGCGCTTACACAGAATATCTTTCACAACTCTCCAGGTGGAGGACATATTGCCACTCGCATTTTCGAATTTCCTTGAGTAAAATAATTTCCGTGATGACCTAATGATTAATGTCAACTTATTACGATATTTCTTATACGTTTCAATATTCACGGGTGAGGCTTTCTTTACACTTCTTTTATATAAAACATTTCTCCTTTTAATAGACTGAAGAATTCCTTTCGTAATCCAAGGTTTCTTCCCCTTCTTCCTTCTTATGCGTTCCAATGGTATATGCTTATCAAAATAAAAAGAAAACTTCCTCACAAATAATTCAAAGGCCTTCTCCGTGTTATCACAGGCTAACACATCAACCCATTTTTCTAAGGATAAATCATTATTCAAACTGAGTATGTTAATGTTTTAAAAATTTCGTCTGCTATCATTACATTTCTTCCGTGGCCCCTTTATAACATGGTCATAGAGTATACAGAACACTGGTAAATGGTCAGATATTTCACAATAGAATAAACCCGACTGACCATGACGTTTTTCCGTCTTTACAAAAATATTATCCAACAGTGTTGATGACTGATCATTAATTCTTGTTGGTTTATCAATCAATATTCCAAAGGCATTCGATTCCAAAACAGTTCGGAGACGATGGGTATTCGGGTTATTACATAATAGATCAATATTATAATCACCCATAATACAGACAGATTTATTCAATTCATTAATATCAATCAATAAAGATTCAAGATCGTCCAAAAATAGGTTCACATCTGTATTTGGTGGGCGATATACGACACAATCATATTTTTCTCATTGGGAAGGTCTGCCTCCACACACAGACATTCGGCACTGTTATTTTTAAAACCCAAGTCATGTCTCACTTTAAATTCCAATAAGTTTGAAATATACAGGAGAACACCACCACCACGCCCATTCGCTCTGTCATTACGTACCTGCTTATATCCCTCTAACGTAAACAGAGGAGGGGACTTGGCAGTCAACCATGTTTCAGTTATTCCAATTATTGAAAATGTAAACTTCAACGAGGATAGCAAAATATTTAAATTATCAACATTCTTAGGGAGACTTCTTGCATTACAATGTAAAAAACTCAGCAATTGCGTTTCATGGGAATATTGAGACATGTCCACACAGAACTCATGTGGCACATAATATTGACAGTCGTTATTTTTTGGTAATTCATATTCTTCTATATTCATTTAAATTCAAATAAACAAACACACATAGATATATCAACGGGATCGACCCATTCGATATACACAAGTTGGCATGCAAGGTAGGGGAATGAAGGGCAGGAAGGAGAGTGAGGGATAGATTGGGGAAGAGATGGGGAAGAGATGGGGAGGGCGGAAAAGAGTAAGAATGCATATATACAGTGTACAATACAGAACAAACAATATAAATATGGAAAAAAACAAAAACAAAAAACAAAACAAAACATATGGCTTAAAAGAAAAGCAAAAGAGTGTTAACAAACCACTCCATTAAACTATTTAAACAAAAGAAGTGAGTTGATAGAGCAGAGGTAATTTTTGTGAAAGAAAAAGACCAAACAAAACTGAATAGCATAAAAGCAGAATATAAAAGCAGAATATGAGAAGTATGCCTACACCCATTCTAATATGGCATTAGAATAGGCATAGGTTTGGATGCACTAGCTTGTGTAAGACTATACATGTAGTTAAATTTTCTGGAAGATGTGTTCAATTGATGGTCGATGGATGGAGTGCTACTCTTTAGTGCTCTTGATAGTAAAGATATAGTTTCAATAAAAGCTTGAGCAATTGGACTGCATACAATAATCACCCCTATCTAGTATGGTGACATCAAACTCAAGCTCTTAAAATATGTCTCCAAACAATTTCAATATAATGTGATTGTGGTGTTTCATCCCTGTGCCCTGTAAATCTAACCATTTTCAAATAAATGGAAAATATGTGTGAGATATGTAGTTTAAATGAAAAACAATCCTTACAACCTTTTTTTCAGCTGAAGTATCCTGTTAAGTTGTGTCTGTTTTGCATAGCCCCAAGCAGGGGCCTGGGAACGATTTTGTTTCTGGGGGTGCTGTGAGCACAAAAAAAAAAGGGTCCTCAGCATTTTAGTGTCTCTTTTTAAGTCCAAAAATCTCTGACAAGCAAAAAAAAAAAAAAAAAAAAAAAGGTCCTCAGCGTTTTAGGGTCTCTTTTTAACTACTTTTTAGCTACAGCACCCCCAGCATCCTCAGCCCTGGCTCTAGGGGTGCAGGGGGTGCTGCAGCACCCCCCGCATCCAGGCCCCCAGCTGGCACCAAGCTAGCATTCCATAAATAATATATGAAAATAGTAAGGAATAATGTAGCTTAAGCATCGTACTTTGTAGTTGAGTTAAGTGGTCGGATAATTGTGTTAAGTTATCTAAGAACGCATCTTCTTCCCATTTCCAAACCTCATTATCAGTTGTAATAAAATGTGTACATATCTATTTTGATCATTCTTTTATGCATAGAAGCAACCATTGCAAAATAAATATTATTAGATCCTCCCGGTTCTTCATTAAAATTTGATGTATTTCTTATGTATTTCTTAGCAGTCAGTTTGACATGATATCTAACAAAATGTATGCACCTCCTGATCCCCCCCCCCCCGCCCCGCCCCCCACACACACACACACATCCCCAGGCCATACAGCCTCTACATAATGTTTGATTTATTTTTGCTCTTTTCGGGGACACTTACTAGGTGGATCTATATAAATAACCTAGCATCGAATACTAGGATTATCAAACATGCATGCAGAAAGTTGATACCCACCATAGCACACAACGCATATGAATAGGTGGGACTACAGTGATACAAGCTTACACCTTCATTCCTCTCACTCATCTCTTTAACTCCTGTCGAGATATCACAGTACAAAAATACCCATCAAAGAAAGTGTGCATAATATTAAATGAATTGATATTACTTTCTAAAATACATTGCTTACCTTTGAAATGAAGTTCATAATCCAGAAATCTTGCAGGCACGTCTTTTGCCTTCCACTTGTGCTGTTTCAGATCATCATGAATCTCAATTTTGAATCTCTCCGCTACATATACAAAGCCGCGCGCTAAACATAACGACCACTACTGTTTATAGGCTACTGAAATCCTTGCATCTGATTTGCTGAGAGCAAATTTGTCGGTCTCCCCACCCCCGGATTGGTTAACATCACGGTGATTATCACGTGGAGCTCACGATAAATTTGAAACCATTTTAAATCTTCTCTGAGAAAACTAAATACATGTAATAGCCTGCATCATTTTCCACACCTAAGTAAATGATGGATGCACCGCTCAGAAAAGAACAGGACAATGAGATGATCGACCCGTTAAAGTGAAGTGACCATCACTGTGGACCTCACGATAACTCTGAAACCATTTAAAAACGTGTCTGAGAAAACTAAATAATTACTTATTTTCCACACCTATCTATGTATGACGGATGCATCGCTCAGAGTATTAATCCGTTTAGATCACGACGCCATGGCCAAGAAAGTCATAGTAACTGTAAAATCTTTTTCAGATGGTGTAGAAGACACCTAAGAATAACCAGTTTTTTCACCACCACTCATTCACAGACAGGACAGTGAGATGATAAACCCGTTAAAGTGACGTATCCATCGCTGTAGAGCTCACGATAACTTTGAAACTATTTAAGAACGTGTCTCAGAAAACTAAATTATACCTTATTTTCCACACCTAAGAATGACGGATGCACAGCTCAGAGTATTAATCCGTGTACATCACGTCGCCATTACCAAGAAAGCCCTGCCCCCCACACACTTTTTCAGTAAACACGTGCAAACGTATGGCAGTGCAAAAATGTGGTTATACATGCAGCCCCCCCCCCCCCCCCCCCCCCCCCATTAAGCCCTCCACTTTCCAAGACGTTCCGCGGCCCCTGAGTCAAAGTAACTGTAAAACCTTTTCAGATGGTGGTTACACTCTAAAAAGTGAAGTGCTGAAAAACGAGTGCTAATTGAAAGTTTGCACTTGACATGCTATTTCTAACACTTCACGTGCCATTTGCGTCTGGGAGATGATAAGGTGCAGAAAAGTGAGTGCTAAAAGTAAGTGCTGAATGTTAGGACGCTCGTTTTACATTTCAAGTGCTGACCAACGTCCCGTGATTTTAGCACCTGCACAATTTTGTGCTAATAAGCGATTTCGTAATTAGGATTTGCGCATGAGCAGATTAAGGTCATTTGACATAAACTGGCATGTTCGTTTAAAATTCACTGAGATAAACATAGACTGTGTAATGATTATTCATATATTCATTTCATTATACTTTTCATTAAATCCACTGAAAAGAAAAAAAGTGTTCATTGATGGTTGGTATTTGACAGTCTGCCAAGTGTAGCCAACTTGCAAACAATGCACTTTCCCCAAGTGTTCATTGACGTGCTATTCTAGTCACCTGGTCTACGATGTCTTTCTTTCATAGAGTTTGAATTCTGTAGGTTGCTATGTCGGGCAAGTTTACGTATTATCTTTCTTTGAAAAGATGCCTATCCAAATGAACAAAGGGAAAGGTCATGAGCCAAAAGTTGCTCATGAGCCAATTACGAAATCGTTTAATACGCAACTGTAGTGCATGCAAGAGCCATCATCTGCTGCACAGGCATGGCGTGGTAAGTAAAAATTTAAGACATTAAATTTAGAACGTCTGTAATTTTATGCGAATAAAGGTATCAAATAATATGATATTAACATTAATTTTTGTGGCGGTGGATATGAAACATGATGAAAAGCAATGAAGTGGAAATGTTTCAGCAAGTGTGGTGTGGCCAACCGTCTACGGTTCGCGTTGTCGTTGACATGAAAATTGTTGATCATGAGGGGTCAACCAGGCATAGGGCGCGATCGACCGCGCCGGCCGGGCCTGGGAAGTTTGGAAGGCGATGTGTGTGTTTTTTTTCGTCACGATTGTGGATTGCCGAAATGGAACATTTAAATCTCCGAAATTGGTACTTCTTGGTCTAAAGCAATTCTCAGATGATTAAATCGACATGCCATGGTTTTAGTCCACATCATTTATGTATACAACCAGTTCATATCAATCTAAAAATGAAATCGAGACCTTAGTGTGGGGCTGTTTAACAGACTATACGGTATATAGAAGGGTGAGTTTTTAGCACTACAAGTGTAATTTTGTGCATACTGTTTGTGTGTGTTCTTTAGCACTATATTGGGTGCAAAAGTGTTAGCACTTGTAGTGCCGTTTTGGGGGCTCTAAAATGGGTTATTTAATGCACTAGAAGTGTGGTTTTTGCGAGCTGCATGCGTCTAATAGCACCAGAAGTGTAAAAAGGCTTACGCTTAAAGTGTTAAAGTAGCACTTGGACTGGTGTTGAATTATAGCACTTGCACAAGTGCTACTTTAGCACAATTTGTGCAGTCCCTATGCGTGCCTTTACAGGTGCTGCCTCCAAAACTTGAGGTGCTAAAAATAGCACTTCATTTTTTAGAGTGTAAGACACCTGAGAATAACCATTATTCACCACCATAAAGTCACCATTCATTCACGATCTGGGCAACGAGATGATAAGACCGGTTAAAGTAACGTGATTATCACTTTTTGATTGTGTAGGACCTGTGAAACCATTACCAAACGTGCTACAAAGACCAATAGTTTACCGAATTTTCACTCATAACAATTTCAAGACAGAAAACTCGTTACATGGGTAGGTGCTTTGTTTACTGAATTAAGATTAAAACTTGAATGTTCTAGCCTGAATATTGCCTAAAAAGAAATTTTGTTTGATGAATTTTTTTCCTATTGCAACAACATGTGGTGACATATGCTGCGTATTCGTTCCCTGTGGGCAGGGCTAGGACAATAGCGACAACTTGCTATTTTGGGTGAAAGTAGAAAGTCGACATCGATCCTGACTGTTAACCAGATATCTTCAATGCTTTAAAGGCCAAGTCCACCCTAACAAAAAGTTGATTTCAATAAATAAAGAAAAATCCAACAAGCATAACACTGAAAATTTCATCAAAATAGGATGTAAAAGTTATGGTATTTTAAAGTTTCGCTTAATTTCGCAAAACAGTTATATGCACATCCTGCTCAGTATGCAAATGAGGGAACCAGTGACGTCACCCACTCACTATTTCTTTTGTATTTTATTATGTGAAATATAGAATATTTTAATTTCTGCAAATTTTCAGTGTTATGCTTGTTGGATTTTTCTCTATTTATTCAAATCAACTTTTTGTTAGGGTGCATGGACTTGGCCTTTAATTTGACTAGCAGGTTTAGATAAAAAGGCTGCCACATTGAGAGTTAGCACATACAACCACATTTCGACAATGTGCTCATTCTTGATCACATTATGTCCAAAACAAAAAGGAATAATACTTACCTGTGTACGAAACTGTAATCG